>JBBGZY010002446.1:0-12500 GCA_037952925.1 Lithobates clamitans
AAACCTCCTTCCCTGACCGTAGTACACTTGTAGGGAGCTCTATGGGATCTCTTTGTGAAGTGTGGGGATTGCCTCAGACATGGCAAAAACCAGCCACACGTTTTAAGAACAATAATTCTAGAAACTTGGAAAAGTAGGACAAACACAATCAATAACACCTCCTTCCCACTCCCCAGAGAGCAACTCCACCAGCGCGGTCACTTCTCGGCAATTTGCGTCATACACGAGCTGCCACGTGACCCTCCTGAGCCCTACAACTCCGTGCTGGTTGCTGCCATCCACGCCGAGCGCGATTCATTCATTGGAGTGCGGAGGAAGGAACACAATGCAGAACATTAGGGGGATTTAACCCATAAGTCTTACAAAAAGCTCGTATGGAGTTCAGTGTTGCCCAGTTTGCAGCCAAAGACAATCCGTGCCTCCATGTTTCACCCATTATAAACCGGGAAGATTCTCTCAATCCTTAACCCACTCCCTACCCAATATACCGTATATTCTGTAAGATAGGACACCCAGAGACAAGTCTACAAATACTGAACAAAGCCCCATTTTCAATAGAGAAGAGATTAAATGATTTCCGGCACAAACCATTTCATCTCAGAATGTCCTGCTAAGTGTAAGATGATCAGCTAATAATCAGAACCGGGCGACACTTTCATCTCAGCATTAAACTCTTCACCGCTTCATCTCATCCTGGGTGAGGTCCAAGAAAAATGAAAACCTATCAAAGAGGGAAACTATGTGATGGTGAAAGACGTGGCTTCACCAGACTGTGCAGTGCCGGCTCAGTGATCTGTAGGGCTCAGTGATCTGTAGGGCTCATTCACACCAATATGCACATTAAGGCCTCATCCACATGGCCATACCGATCCGAACATCTGAGTGAAGAGCTCTCTTCACCTGATGCAAAGGTGTTCCCATACAGCCAAGTGTAGGTAGCCTGACAGGCGGGTGGCACAGATCTCCAAGTCCATCCATGTAGGACCGATACATGGATCAGAATGCAGACCGACTCCCCTGATGCTTTCCAAATTTGTTTGGAAGGAGCAGTGCAAATTAGATGCAGTCATGTGCCCTGCTCTATGTATTCTACACATTCCATAGTCCCTAGTCCAGGTGTGGCTATGTTCCTACATCCAGTGAGACCAAAGCAGGTGGCTACATATTCCTACATACAATGAGACCAAGACAGGGGTGGCTATTAGGGGTGCAACGGATCGTCACCGATCCGTGATCCGAACAGGTCAGCTTCTTCGGATCAGCACACCACGCGATCCGCGGAGTGCTCCGCTGCCTCAGCCTTAAGAAAGGCCGTGGCTTCGGCCTAGCTCCGGAGCGGCGGCCATCTTGGTACACCCGGCGGCCGTTTACCACGTGATCGCTCTGTCAAATGACAGAGAGATTGCTTGTAAACAAACCGACGTCATGTCATGTCGGATGGCAGCAGCGTTATACTCTACAATACCCAGCCATACCCTGCCAATACCCAGCCATACCCGGTGATACCCAGCCATACCCGGTGATACCCAGCCATATCCGGTGATACCCAGCCATACCCGGTGATACCCAGCCATACTCTGCGATACCCAGCCATACTCTGCAATACTCGACGATACCCAGCCATGCTCAGCCAATATTACAGTGGGGGAGATGTCAATTACAGTGGGGGAGATGACGTGGATATTACAGTGGGGACTATATGGTGGTGGAATTTTCACAGATTTTTGCAAATTCAATTATTATTTGCTGATCCGAAAAATGATCCGATCCGTGACTCTGATCCAAGGAACGATCCAATCCGTGAGTTTTTTGATCCATTGCACCTCTAGTGGCTATGTTCCTACATACAGTGGGACCAAGGAAGGTGTGGCTACATATTTCTACATACAGTGGGACCAAGGCAAGACGGCTACACTCCTGCATACAGTGGGACCAGGGCAAGGGGCTACATATTTCTAACTACAGTGAGACCAAGGCAGGGTGGCTACATTCCTACATACAGTGAGACCAAGACAGGGTGGCTACGTTCCTACATACAGTGAGACTAAAGCAGGTGTGGTTATATATTTCTACATACAGTGGGACCAAGTCAGGATGGCCACACTCCTGCATACAGTGGGACCAAGGCAGGGGGCTACATATTTCTAACTACAATGAGACCAAGGCAGGGTGGCTACCATTCCTGCATACATTGATACCAAGTAAAAAGGGGGGGGGGGCTACATATTTCTACATAGTGAGGCCAAGGCAGAGGGACTACATTCCTACATACAGTTAAAAGACAGGACAGCTACATATTCCTACATACAGTGAGACCAAGGACGGTGGGGGCTACATATTTCTACATACAATGGGACCAAGACAGGGAGGCTACATTGTGGGATACAGTGTGACCAAGGCAGGGAGACTACATTCTTACATACAGTGAGACAAGGGGGGAGGTGGGGTTACATATTTCTACATAGTGAGACAAGACAGGGGGGCTACATATTTTTACATACAATGGGACCAAGGCAGGGCGGTATATTCCTACATACAGTGGGACCATGGGTAACAAATGTAGCCACCCTCTAACAAAAGGAATTTGGAGATTTGGAGGAGGCCGAGAGTAATAGAAGAGACTTTTGCATCAAGAATACATACTGGAACATATTTTTTTTTTAAACTAGAGTTTACTATAAAAGCAGCCCCAATCCTTTTCTTAGGTCCCTGGCTAACGCGCCTTCCTCCTGCCGATTGCCCCCAGAGCAAGCGGCTTGCTCCGGTGGCACCTGAGCAGGCTCACTTACGAGCCCCTGCCCTGTGTGTCCATTCACACAGCGCCACGACTTGGCCCCGCCCCCACTCTTCTCACTGGCTGTGATTAACAGCAGCGGGAGCCAATGGCGCTCGCTGCCGTCTGAGCCAATGAGGGGAGCGAGTCCCTGGAGAGCCGAGGCACATCTTTGGATGGAGATGGGGCTCAGGTAAGTATTGGGGGGGGGGGGGCTGAAGGTTTTTGATATCTTAATGCATAGAATGCATCTTTAGTCTTTCAAATCCTTCAGCCTCACCATCAAATTTAAGGACCAATAAGGAGGCTCAGAGAAAAGGAGGGAAATGTCAACTTGACCTGAAAAGTAAAGAGTTACAGATCTCACTAGCTCGCCTCCATCTGTGGAGCTCCTAGCTCTGATATGCGGTTTTCATCACGGCGATCTTCAATTCTGTGTATCGTGTGCTCCGACTGAATTGCCCGGGTTGGTGAAAAATTTTAAACCAACAGAAGAAAATGCTCAGATACGTACTCCAGAAAATATACTGAAGTATCACTTTAAGGCCCAGATCCCACACAAAGCATCGAATGAAACAACATTTTCTCAGAACACTTGAGAAGCGCTCTTCAGCCCAGCGATGGAAGCAGCACACAGGAGCTCTCTCTCTTTCAACTTGTCAATGTTTCTCTCCACAAACCAATATGTTGCTATACATGTTATAAAGCCTGCTCCTACTTCTCCATTTATTGAGTTCAAAGGGGCCCGGAGCCATTATGAGTGAACAGGCCGTATACATTATATTATAGACATTGCTAAGCAACGCCTTGCCAAATGCTCCATAAAGAAAGCTTTCTACAGTGTGGCAGAATAAAGAAGCTGAAAGCCGAGCGCCTCGCACTGCATACTGTTCACCAAAAGTTCATCGTACTTCTGCTGCAAACCTGACACTTCTATGGGGTGCAGGTGACAGGAGACCACCACTAAGCACCGTTGGTACTCCTGTGGGGAGCAGGTGACAGGAGACCACTAAGCACCGTTGGTACTCCTATGGGGAGCAGGTGACAGGAGAACACCACTAAGCACCATCAGAACGCCTATGGGGTGCAGGTGACAGGAGAACACCACTAAGCACCGTTGGTACTCCTATGGGGAGCAGGTGACAGGAGAACACCACTAAGCACCATCAGAACTCCTATGGGGTGCAGGTAACAGGGGACCACTAAGCACCGTTGGTACTCCTATGGGTTGCAGGTGACAGGAGAACACCACTAAGCACCGTTGGTACTCCTATGGGGAGCAGGTGACAGGAGAACACCACTAAGCCCCGTTGGTACTCCTATGGGGAGCAGGTGACAGGAGAACACCACTAAGCCCCATTGGTACTCCTATGGGGAGCAGGTGACAGGAGAACACCACTAAGCCCCGTTGGTACTCCTATGGGAAGCAGGTGACAGGAGACCACCACTAAGCCCCGTTGGTACTCCTATGGGGAGCAGGTGACAGGAGAACCCCGCTAAGCACCATTGGTACTCCTATAGGGAGCAGGTAAGAGAAGAACCCCACTGAGCACCGCGTTGGTAGTCCTATAGGGAGCAGGTAAGAGAAGAACCCCACTGAGCACCGTTGGTAGTCCTATGGGGAGCAGTTGGCAGGAGAACACCACTAAGCCCCATTGGTTCTCCTATAGAGAGGAGGTGACAGAAGAACCTAATTAAGCTCCGTTAAATAAAATAATAAATGCGACAGCGCTGCATCAATAGTACAATCAAATTAAAAAAATAACAACAATGACGTGCAATAAAAGTGTTCAAAGATGGAAAGTCTATTAATAAAGTGATACATTTCTTCCATTAACATGCAGAGAGATGCAAAGTACTTCTTTACTTCACACAGCCTCTGAATGCATAGTGCTCCCACACCACATGTACTAATCCCTCACCTCCTTGCAAGACCCTAAAGAGGGTCAAACAAACCTTGCACAATGTGCAACAATACCTCCAGGAAATCCTCGCTGGTCCTTGGTAACCTCTGTTGGACTCTCAAGACCCAGGTAATAATGCAAATCTGATAAGGCTTCCTCCCACTGTGCTACTTCAGACTTGGATCCATTATAATCCACATTAGCTGCCGGTAGTTTGAACAATACATGGAAAAAAAAAATAGAAAGTGCCTCCAATAGTGCAATATCCAAGGGATTAAAAATGAACCTCTCCATCCCAGCTATTATACAACTCACATTTATTTAAAGCATTAAAAGCATAAGTGACACATCAGAAATGCCTCACTCTAACGATTCTAATGACTAAGCACCATTGGTACTTCTATGGGGAGCAAGTAACAGGAAAACCCCACTAAGCACCATTGGTACTCCTACACCTTTGGTAGTCCTATGGGGAGCAGGTGACAGGAGAACCCCACTAAACACCATTGGTACTCCTATGGGGAGCAGTTGACCGGAGAACACCACTAAGCACCATTGGTGCTCCTATGGGGAGCAGTTGACTGGAGAACCCCACTAAGCACCACTGGTACTCCTATGGGGGAGCAGGTGACAGGAGAACCCCACTAAGCACCATTGGTACTCCTACTCCGTTGGTAGTCCTATGGGGAGCAGGTGACAGGAGAACCCCACTAAGCACCATTGGTACTCTTATGGGTATCAAGTGACCGGAGAACCCCACTAAGCACCATTGGTGCTCCTATTGGGAGCAGGTGACAGGAGAACCCCACTAAGCACCATTGGTACTCCTACTCCATTGGTAGTCCTATGGGGAGCAGGTGACAGGAGAACCCCACTAAGCACCATTGGTACTCTTATGGGTATCAAGTGACCGGAGAACCCCACTAAGCACCATTGGTGCTCCTATTGGGGGCAGGTGGACAGGAGAACCCCACTAAACGCCATTGGTACTCCTATGGGGAGCAGTTGACCGGAGAACACCACTAAGCACCATTGGTGCTCCTTTGGGGGAGCAGGTGACAGGAGAACCCCACTAAGCACCATTGGTGCTCCTACTCCGTTGGTAGTCCTATGGGGAGCAGGTGACAGGCGAACCTCACTAAGCACCCTTGGTACTCTTATGGGTATCAAGTGACAGGAGAACCCCACTAAGCACCATTGGTGCTCCTATGGGGAGCAGTTGACCGGAGAACCCCACTAAGCACCACTGGTACTCCTATGGGGAGCAGGTGAAAGAACCCCACTAAGCACCATTGGTAATTATGTGGCTGAAACAACAAGCCTTCACCTCAATGTGAACTCAATTAAAAAAAAATAGCACTCCATTTTGGTGAAAAGCACTTACCATTTATGACAGGTCTGTGGTTCTGGTGGCAAAGTACAGGTGGAAAAACGCATCCACCCCCCCCCCCCCATTACCCCACAATGTCTCTGACCCTCCAGTATTCTCCAACCCCATCCACCTTTAAGCAAACCCTGAAAACTCATCTCTTCAAGAAGGCCCCTCAATTGCTCTAACAAACTGTACTTTTAGAAAAACAAGGCATGTGTGGCCAACCAAAGGGCCAATCGCAAAAATAAATAAATAGATTTAAAAAAAAAAAAAAAAAAACTCCCACACCAACAAAGTCGAAGTGGATGGAAAAATCAAAGTCAATGAACTGGAGCTAAGAGTTGGTTTTATTATGATAAAAAGAGAAGAAAAAAAAAAAAAAAACACTATGGTGTTGTAATGTAATCCGTAAGATTTGTAAAATGACAGGTCCACTTGAAGTCATTATTTGGTGGAGTTCCAGTGATAAATGGTGTATTTGTCCCTCTTGAGGCATTTCCATGGGCAGAGCCCGGCAGCCGTGGATATCGCTTGCATTGTTTTATTGTGCATGGCACATCAACTTCACTTTATTACTGCAGAAGAAAAAAAAAACCCTGAGCGCCCCATGGAGTGCAATAAAGGCGTACGTGCACGGCCTTCCAATGCCTGAGCGATCAGAGGAGAGAAACCGGCTCCGTGCTTCACTCCCTCCCTGCCTGGGGACTCTTCTGTCAGCTTCCCTGCTAAAAAAAGAAACGGAGGGAGCAATTAAATAACGAGAGAAGCGGACGATCAAACGGCTGCACTTGAGTTGTGGGGCAATGGGGTGATTATGTGTAGAATAACTCCTCAGTGCATTGCCAACGTGAGGTCACTGCTCCGCTCTCCTCCTGCCGAGACTGCCACTTTGTGCTTCATCTTTAAAAGGGAATCCACCCGCAGAACGCTCAGCTTTGATACCATAGTTAGCGCCTCGGCGTCTACAAAGACGGACAGCCGTGACATTAAAGCAAACCTATCAAGAAGCAAATTACCCGCATTAGAAGCTCCAGAAGGAAGACGCAATTCTCTGACTTACAGGAAGCAAACTTGTACTTGGAAAGTGGCATCGGGGGGGGGGCAGAGAAGATGAAATACGTACACAGCCTGGGAGACGAAGAGTGGCAACCTCTTCCACTAGAGGCTTCTCACTAGGGCTGCAACTAACGATTATGTTCATAAGCGATTAGTTGGCTGATTATTGTTTCAATTAATCGGATAATAACCTTAACAAAAGTGTGGTGTATAACGACCTCTTTTGAGATTTGTTGTTTACAAGTTAAAAACAGGTATTTTTGCTAGAAAATTACTTAGAAACATTAAAACATTAGACATTTTTTTTTCCAACACCCTAGAGAATAAAATGGCGGTCGTTGCAATACTTTCTGTCACACCGTATTCGCGCAGCGGTCTTACAAGCGCACTTTTTTTTTTCAGGAAAAAATACACTTTTTTTCATTAAAAAATAAAAAACAGTAAAGTTAGCCCAATTTTTTTTTATATTGTGAAAGATAACGTTACGCCGAGTAAATTGATACCCAACATGTGCTTCAAAACTGTGCCCACTCGTGGAATGGCAACAAACTTTAACCCTTAAAAATCTCCATCGGCGATGTTTAAAAGAATTCTACAGGTTGCATGTTTTGAGTTACAGAGGGAGGTCTGGGGCTAGAATTATTGCTCTCGCTCTACCGATCACGGCGATACTTCACATGTGTGGTTTGAACACAGTTTTCATATGCGGGTGCTATTCACGTATGTGTTTGCTTCTGCATGTAAGCTCGGCGAGATGGGGTGCGTTTTAATCATTTTTTCTTTTTTTTCTTACTTATTTTACCTTTTATTTATTTTTTACACTGTTTAAAAACTGTTTAAAAAAAAATAAAAATTGTGTCACTTTTATTCCTATTACAAGGAATGTAAACATCCCTTGTAAAAGAAAAAAGGATGACAGGTCCTCTTAAATATGAGATCTGGGGCAAAAAGACCTCAGATCTCATATTTACACTAAAATACAATTAAAAAAAAAAAATTGTCATTTAAAAAAATTCAGAAAAAAAAAATGGCCCTTTAACCGGTTCAATACCGGGCATTTTCACTCCCTTCCTTCCCAGACCAATTTTTAGTTTTCAGCGCGGTCGCACTTTAAACGACAATTGCGCGGTCGTGCGACGTTGTACCCAAACAAAATTGACGTCCTTTTTTCCCCCACAAATAGAGCTTTCTTTTGGTGGTATTTGATCACCTCTGCGGTTTTTATTTTTTGCGCTATAAACAAAAGAAGAGCGACAATTTTGAAAAGAAACAATATTTTTTACTTTTTGCTATAATAAATATCCCAATTTAAAAAAAAAAAAAATTTCCTCAGTTTCGGCCAATACGTATTCTTCTACATATTTTTGGTAAAAAAAAAAAAAAAAAAAAAATCGCAATAAGCGTATATTGATTGGTTTGCGCAAAAGTTATAGCGTCTATAAAATATGGGATAGATTTATGGCATTTTTTTAAAAAAAATATTTTTTTTTTTTTTACTAGTAATAGCGGCGATCGCAATTTTTTCGTGACATGCGACATTACGGCGGACACATCGGACACTTTTGACACATTTTTGGGACCATTCATATTTATACAGCGATCAATGCTATAAAATTGCATTGATTACTGTGTAAATGTGACAGGCAGTGAAGAGGTTAACCACTAGGGGGCGGGGAGGGGTTAAATGTGTTTCCTAGGGAATGCTTCTAACTGTAGGGGGAGGGGACGCACAAGGGGAGGAGACCGATCAGTGTTCCTCCATTCTGGGAACACAGATCGCTCTCCTCTGAGCTGACAGGACGTGGATCTCTGTGTTTACACACAGAGATCGACGGTCCGGCCCGGGTTAACGGGCAATCGCGGGTGCCCGGCCGACATCGCGGGCCGCCAGGCACACGCACCGGGTCTCGAGCAACGCGGCGGGCGCGCGCCCCCTAGGTGGCCGGGAACCCGAGGCCGTCATATGACGTCCACCCAGGATGGGAGATCCCATCTGTGGACGTCATCTGACTATAGGCGGGTAGGGAAGTGGTTAAGAGCTCTGGGCGGAAGTTTTGACGTAGTTTCGGCCCTGCAATGGTATGGAGACGGATGGGGGCCATCTTCCCCTCACTCGCCTCCATGCCACTGACGTGAGAGGATCCGCCGCCGATAAGTGATCTTGCGACGAATCCGCTGCAGAGACCACTATTATCGAAAACCGGACCGCCGGCCGAAAAAAAGGATACCGGGGTAATGGCAGCTAGCTGCTGCCATAACAACGATATTTCTCTTCAAAGTACCGACGTATATCGGTGTGCGGCGGTCCGGAAGCGGTTAATTAAGTCAATATGTACAGTTTAAAATATAAGACAATTTATTATTAAATATCTCTATGCAGTGGTAATGTAAATAACCAACTATATGGTTAGAGAGCAAAATCTCTAATCCACTCTGAGAATGACAGACAGAAGAGATATACTGTATATACTATCAGAGGTTGAATCTGGTAAATATATCATCAGACTCGGAGATTACATTTTTTATTCAAAGGAAAAAATAAAAAATTAAAGACTGTTTTGCAGATTTTCAGACAGAACTGTAATATATTATGTTTGGCAGACTCCCTTGTCATAGGCAGGTGGCTTAATCAAAGCTCCCTGCGTCTGCTGTCACTTATGCCGGCCATACAAAAACCACGTCTTCCTTCAAAAAAAAATTAATTTGAAGAACCTTCATTCGATTCGATTTTATAATCGTTAGTAGGGTCAAATCGACGTTCGTTTTCGACCACAGCGACGGCAAAATTTGAAGGAGCAGAATAGAAAACTTCTTGGTCAAAAGGATTACGGTGTATGTGGTTTTTGTTCAGAAATTATATTCATTTCAAAACTGAACGTTAAAAGCAAGAGAAAAATTTCAAACACATTCTTTCGTTCAGCTAATGTACAAAGATATTTTGTAGGAATATTCTCGTCCAAAAATCGATACCTGTATGGCCAGCATAACGCTCGGTTCACACCTATGCAGTTTGCTTTTGATCCTTTTCTGCAGAGCTTTTTTGCTGTGCGTTTTTGCACCTGCGATTTCCGTTTTGCCTTTTTGTATGCTTTCTTTTGGCCAATTTGTTGTTGGGCAGATTTAAAAAAAAAAACGCAAATCACGGCAACAACGCACTACATGCTTTTCTGCAGCTTCTCCGTTGAAGTCTATTGAACCAAAAAAGCAAATAATAATACCATTTTGCATTGAAAAAAAGTCCTCTTGACCTTTTCCAAATGCGCAGCGGCTGAAAAAAAGCAGAGATGTGAACGTGTCTCATGGGAAACCATGTTAAATGGACTGTAGCGCGTTTCTGCAAAAAAAGCACCAAAAACCGCATGGGGATAAAACAAACTAAAATTAGCCCTTTATAGTACAAAAAGAGCAGATAATCACTACTATAAGGGGTTCAATTATACTGTGAAACTAATATATATTACTTAGATAAATATATATAAATCACACCCTGTCCCCTCTAGGCTGCAGATGGGCATCGATCAGGCTGCATTGATGGCAATGGTGAGGCTGCTGCACTGATGGCAATGGTGAGGCTGCAGATGGGCACTGACCCTTATTTTGCTTCAAAGTTCCCTATATAAAATTTAAGTTTTTTTCCCTGAAACTTCCCTCTTAAATGAATGTGCGTGTTATACGCCGATAAATACAGTAATAGTAATGCCTTCTATTACCTCCAAGTCTATCAGCCTCCACCTTCTCTGGTTACAGATGCTGATCTTCCCTGCACAGAGTCTTTAACCACTTAAAGACCGGCTCACACCGATATACGTCGGCAGAATGGCACGGCTGGGCGCTCAGAATTTCCCGCCGTGCGCGAGCGCGCCTGCCGCGAGCTCTGTGACCGTGAAGACCCGCGGACTCGATGTCCGCTGGGTGCCCGCGTTTGTGTCACGGAGCTGAACGGGTAGATGCCAGTGTAAACGCAGCGTCTCCCCATTCTGCCTAGTGACAGGACACCGATAGTCTGCTCCCTCTCATCAGGAGTAGCGATCAGTGTCGTGTCACTGCTAGCCCATCTCCCAGACAGTTAGAATCACTCCCTAGGACACACTTAACACCTTCCTCGCCCCCTAGTGGTTAACCCCTTCACTTCATTGTCCACCATAACGTCGCAGTCATGAAAAAAAATAAAATAAAAATAAAAAAAAAAATAAAAAAATCGCTGATCACCGACATTACTAGTAAAAAAAAATTATTAATAATGCCATAAAACTATTCCCTATTTTGTAGACGCTATAACTTTTGCACAATCTAATCAAAAATGTCCTGGCGTGGGTCCGGAGGAGACCAAGAAATGCAACAAGGTTGTTGGGGGCGCAAACCTTGGTGAACTCTCCTCCTAAAGCGTCAAATTAAAATTCACCGATGTCCGCTCATTAATATTTTCATCCAGGGAGGTCACCCCCCCCCCCCCCACCCATTTACAACACACCCCCCCATTTTACAATACAGCCCGCCCCTTATATCACAGAACCCCCCCATTACATCACATTGCCCCCCAATACACTGCAGCCACCCTTAAGAGCTCAACCTCACCCTTTGTCATCAGTCACCCCATTTCCAATTCTACCTTAGATAGGAGGGCAAAGGGTGGGAGGTGCAAAAGGTCTGGATGGAGGGTGAGAGCTTTCTAACTTTTCCTGTTAACAAGTGGATTGGTTGCTAGAACGACCCTGCATCATAGCAACCAATGACCTGCTTGTTAGGGTGGGGCAGCTCTCACTCTCCATCCAGATCGGTGGCATCCGCTGTCCTTTGCTGTAAAGATGACATCAGCAGCAGGAGAAGACAGGGGCATGCCAGGACTATCACTTGGTTCGGACCATGGTCTGCCATTTAGTGATGACTGTCCTATAGGTATGGCAAATTATTCTTCTATTCCAAATATGGAGCCCCCAGGTATATAAACCTCTCAAACGAGTGATATAACAAAGGCAGAGACATTTACCATACAGAAAACATTTGCCACCCACAATATTTGACCCCCTGAAAATGTCACGGATGAGGCTGAACTCACCCTTGGCTGCCAGTTCTCATACTGCTTCTGTAGGTTGGCTCCAATGGTTTCCAGGGCTTTCTGTGGACCCATCGCCAGCGGATCTGCAAAGAACAGAAGATATTTCACATTCTGATCACACAACACGTAGAAGATTTGATTATTTATTATTATACCTGAAAAAGATCACCTTGCAGTATAAAAGTTACAAAGACAAAAACCTTCATTGAAATCTATTCCTCAATGGCCACAAAGGATAGAAATCTGCTGCGTGCACCAAATGGCTCAAAAAACCCAGATATTACCTTGTAAAAGCAGCAGTCACATCATCACTGGGCTGTACATAGCCTATGCAGACAG